>CM040431.1:91788522-91805496 GCA_022702705.1 Papilionanthe hookeriana x Papilionanthe teres | reverse complement strand
AACAACTCTACATCAGCTAAACATTCCTAGAATTAAACAACAAAGCCATAGGATTTCGAGGTAGTTTGCCTAGTGCAACATAAATCCTCAACTCTTCGTTAGGCATTTGCATGATCACGTCATGTAAATTAAGCCCTAACCGGTTTTAGGATTCCGAGGTAATCGTCCGATACGACATAAACCCTCACATCTTCGAGGCTATTTGTATGATTCGTCATATAAATATAAGCCCTAATTAATTAAAATTGACAAAATCAAAACATTAAATAGACATTTGGACTTTCCTAAATTCAAACCAAACAATAGGATAGTCGGGAAGTTACCGAAGTTCACTTCGAATCCGTAATTTCTCCTACCTTTCTTCCTTTGAATTCTCAAAACAAAATGTTCCAAACTTGATCCATTCCCTATTGAAATTCCAAAATTCAATCCTTTGAAAACTTAAACTTTGAAATTCTTGAGAGCAAAATTATTGATTATTATCGAGAGTTTTCTTAGGTGATTCCCGTCACTTAAGAAGTAATTAACTATAGGGGCTTGCCCTTATAGGGAATTTTAAAGAACCTGAGTAATATAAACCCCGTTTAATACTTTCATATTAAGCAGGGAATTTGTCGGCTTATAAAATTGGTTCGCAGACCAAACGGATGTCACAAATCTTTTAGTTTGTTTAATCGAGCCCCACCGTCAAGCAGTGTGTCTATCCTTAGGGATAGATACATGGTTCGTGGTGTGGTGCTCGCTTATATAAACTATTTGGGATGTGAGATCAGTTTGATTTCATATCTTAAAGTCTTCAAATTAAAAAAAAAATTATTTTTAAAATCAAATACTACTTTTTAAATTATTTGTTTAAATTAAATTAAAAATTCGCCGACAACTTCTGTCAGGCGACCCCTTTTCAAAATAACACACAACCTAAAATAGTGCCGACAACTTCTGGCGACTCCGCTGGGGAAAATTCCTCTCTCCATTTTAATCAAATAATTCTGCTTTCAAAAATCGGTAGTGTATCCATGTCCTTAATGGGTCAAACTACCCTTCTTTCCGTTGGGATGCTATGTTCATTTCTACCTTGAACAAGTATAACCAACATTCTCTCGTATTTAGGAGCCACTGTTTAGACACCCCTAAACGAGAGAGGTTCCGAGATCCTTTTACCTCATTTCTGAGGTGGGGTGGACCCCCAATAGGTGTTTGTTTAGGAGTGATCCTTCGAGTCGAGAAGTCTTGCATAAGACTTTCTTTTCCTTTCCAACTCTGAATCGGATTCATTACCTTCTCTACACCCTTGAACATTCCGTTCTAAATAAACAAATCCTCTAATGAATAACTCTTTTAACAAATAACCCCTTCTTATAAATACATGAACAAGAATGAGTTGGGACTCTTTTCGATTCCTTTCTTTTCGTCCTGATGAGAAGAAGCATAACTTGGGACTGACAACCATAATCTACCCTGTAGAAATGGAAGCCCCAAAGCTGATTTTCTCCTTCACCAATGGACTGGACTTCGCTGTTTATAAGGATGAGCCGCCCGACAATGGGATCATCCGGTTTGGACAAGGGTTCGAGAACACGAATGTCAAGATCACCGGCGTTTCCCTTTTCGCGCTGACAAACAAAGTATCTGAAGCTGAGAAGCCGTTGCTCGAGTTCAACCTCAGGTCAACTCGAGAGTTTCCTCCCCCGCAAAAGATCCCGACCGAAAGGAGTACCGCTGTCCGCAGGAGGACCGTTCTTGCTACCCCCACCTGGTCTAGTTGTCTCCGCAGCCTACCCCGGCTTCTGCCAGATTAAAGGGGAAGGAAATCCAGAACTATGGTGAACCTGTTACCGTGGAGGGTACAGACTTTCCTGTGGGACCTTCCGTTTTTGAAATTGGGTCCAGCTCAAGAATTCCATCACTAACACGGACCCAAAGAAGGAACAGAAGTAGGAAGATTGCCGGGAAGGCCAAAGTCGCCGAAGTTGCTTTCCGGAGGAAATCCCGTAAATCCCCGAGTACACACCACTACCCGAATACATACCATTGCCCGAAGATACACCCTTTCTGGAAGGAAGTAGATTCCATCCCCTTTCCGCCGCAGCTGATGAGGAAAATGTCCACAGGATCGTTTCTACATTACCTCGACCAGCATACTACGACGACAGCAGAAAGAAAAGGGCTAGGATCACGCCATTTACCCGGCTACAGACTGTGATCGAGAAACTAGCGAAGAAAGAGAAATGCCCCGTATCGGAGATTCTAAGAAGGATAGGGCGGGTGCCAGTCAAATCCCGTCTTGGGCCCCGAGTAGAACCTGCCATTGTTACAGAAAAGCCAAGTAAAAGGATGAAGGCTAGTCCGCCTGTCGTCGTTTCAGGATTACAGATTAGGGAGGATACCACCTTCCAGCATTTGGCTGACGGACCATCTGGTCCTAGACCTTCTGCTGCTAGAAGGATGGTATGGCGTCCCACTACCGGACGACTCGAGATTAAAACAATAGCTCGAGAAGGAAAGTCTCGACGGGAGACTTGAATCCGAAGAAAGTGCTACTGCAATGAAGGGGACTCGTGAGAAGGGGACCCGGCAGCTATCACATGACAACTGCGAGGACGCACAGAAAGGCCCGCTAGAAGATGATATGGAAAAGTTGAGGACTGATATTCGACGGCTAGCAAAAGAAAGAGAGGAGAAATTCGGAGACGAGATTGATTCGTCGGAATTCATGGACGATGATTATGCAGAAATCAACATGGTCGAAACACGAGCTTCGTCAGCTTCACAAGGTGCTCCTGCAGCCGCAGAAAGAGAGGAGCCGGAAGTGATGAGAAGACAGCTTCAAGAAAGAGACGATACGATCGCCCAAATGGCGAAGAGGATGGAAGAGATGGCTATAGCTCTAGCCCCTCAAAAAAGTCAAGTGCAACCCCAAAGAGAGACGCCCCCAGAGGTCATTCACATTGTAGACGGAGGAAAGGAGATTACATCCGTCAATGGGGATGATCAGCTAAAGAAGGATACAACACAAAGTATGATTCCGTGAAAAAGATATCAAGAGCTTGGTGGAACAACAGAGTGCGAGAAGCCTTAGCACAATCAAAGAGCGGGACATCCATTCGGACGGGTAGACCTTACTCGGAAGAATTCGACGCTGTCCAATACCCAAAAGGATTCGTACCACCTCTGTTCAAGACCTTTGATGGAACCGGGAACCCCCTACAGCATGTTGCACACTTTCGTGCCAGTTGTTGCAATGCCGGCGGGAGCGATGCATTACTCTTCCGACGAGCTTGTCGACGACTCGTCGGGGATCGCCTTTGATTGGTACACAGAATTACCGAATGGTTCGGTAAAGACATTCTCAGAACTATAAAACCTTTTCATCAAGCGATTCGCCGGAGCTCAGCATCACATCACTATAGGTGATTTAGTGGTAGAGAAGCAAAAGCCAAACAAAACTTTGGTGGATTACATACTTCGATGGAGGAACTTAAGCATGAAGTGTGAACCACAATTACAAGAACAACATGCAATCGGCATCTTGCTTAAAAGCATTCACGGCCCGATACCACTTCTCCTCAAAGGATTCACTATTAAGACTTTCAAGAAGTTGTTAAGCAAGGCCGGAAGCTTGCAAGAGGAGGCGAAGCAATTAAGTTTCGTCGATAAGACAGACAAGCAGAAGCCTGTGAAGATTTTTAAAAAGAAATCCGGGATCGTTGCAGCAGTCGACAAAGGAAAGCAACCGATACAAATATCGTCTGAACGGCCACAGCAACCTCAACAGAATTATCAACAACCCCGACCCAGCTATCAGTCATCTCCATAGTATGATCAACCGCCTCGTCCGTATTGTACATTAAGGGAGCTTCTGAGCAGGGAATATCCATTCAAGAATGAAGAAGTGCCGAAAATGTTCCGTAGTCTGATGAAGACTCCAGATTTCCAGCTGCCAGAGCCTAAGAGACCAAAGGAAGTCAACAAGAAAAGTGATCCCAACTTTTGCCCTTATCACCGGATGCTTGGACACAAAATAGAAGATTACATTACCTTCAAAAGTTGGCTCAACGACAACCTTCGGAAAGGGAATATAACAATCCCGAAGGAGTACATGAAGGAACCCCGTAAAGGAGGTTCCGTCAATGTTATCTCAATCGATCCCATCATTCCGATAGATCCCTATACGACTCGACGATGGATGGACTACCGCTTGGACAAGGTCTTCGAAAAAGATTTTAGACAGCATCCAAACCGCTTCGGTGCAAGCTTCAATTCAGAGTTCGAAACCTGCCAAGTCGGAACTATCACTTGTGATAGGAGAACCAACTCAACAGGAGACGATTGAAGAGAAGAAGAAAATTGACGAAGAAGAGAGGACCGAGGCTCCTAAGGCTAGACTAGGGGCCGCTTATCCTAGGATAGTTGTTTCGATTCGGGGGAGAAATCCTCGAACCTCCGACTCGTATGATTATCCGCTCACTTCGGTGGGATCATATAATGATAAGGGTGATGGCGTTATCTACGTTTTGACTGTTTCTAACGATTACATAACTAGCGACAATCCGGACATCGATTTCGATACCAACGACAATTCTCAAATCATACACAATCTCGACGATCAAAATGACAAGGAAGACATCCATCAAGGAGGCTACGAGAGTTCAACAAGAAACTAATCTATCTGCGAGTTTCGAGGAGCTCCAGTCACAATAGAGTTAGAGCCTTCAGACTCTGAAGCTAATTCGGAAGAGCCTGTCATTCCGATTCAGGAAGAAACACCAGCAAGCTCAACACTAGATTCAGAAGAAATTACAGAAGTCAACTTAAGAAGTGGAAGAGTTCTACCTCCGAGGATGGGTCCAAAGGACAAAGGAAAGCAGATGGTTGTTCAGGAAGAACCAACCCCGACAGAAGAAATACCCATTCGAGAAGAAATCGAGACACATGGAAATAAAGTGGACTACAACGTGCTAGCCCATCTTAGGAAACTACCGGCCAAACTGAGCATCTACGACGCTCTCATCTTATCAAAGGAGATGAGAGAAGCTCTGAACAAGGCCTTACTTGATCCGGAAATTTGCTTAGCTCAAATGGTTGGAGATTCCTTAGATAAGGTTTGCTCGTTAAAGGAACAGCGAGGTGTTACCTTCACGGACAATGACCTACTACTTGGGACGAGCAGATCACAACCGACCGTTGTACATTTCGATTACAATTGGGAAGTTTACGCTCTCCAGAGTATTGGTGGATCCAGGAGCATCAATCAATATAATGAGTCTCCGAACACTAGCATATTTGGAAATTAATGCTCATGAGCTCGAGGCCGACAAAATGTTATTAAGAGAATTCAACCAGAAAGGAGAAAGAGCCCTCGGGTCAATAACGCTACTAATGAAGACCGGTGACTTAACAAAGACAACCGCAAAATTTCACATAATTGATTCGAAACGTCGTTCAACGCTCTATCGGGCCGACCGTGGATACATGAAAACAGGATGGTACCATCATCTCTACATCAGTGCATCAAATACTACGATGGAGGGGAACAATGCATCAAAGGTGACTTACAACCATTCTCCGTACATGAGATTGGAATCCATGAAGACGCAACTTATTATGCACCACCGAAGAAAACAATCTTCTCCAGAGATACCGTAACAAATAAAGCAATAAAAGTTCGGGACAACGAAGAACCCGAAGTTCTAGTCCAACGCTCACTCACCACTCCCTTCCGGTGAGATGGTGAAGGTTTCTCCACAACTCGCATCCGAGGTCGAGGCCGGGGACGAGGCCGTGATAGAGACGTTAGGACGAGTTGGACAGAGGAAACCAGCCATCAATGTTGATCGGGAAGATAGTTCTGAAGAAGAAAAAGAAATCAAGCAAGAAACAGCAACGATAAGTCGGAAGAAGCCGCAATTCAAGATCTCCCTCGAAGATGAAAAGAATGAAGAATACAAATCGATGTACGAGAAGATTAACCACTACGTACATACTATGACCCTAACCCCGATTCATTCTAGTAAGATCGAGGGTATGGTGGTCAGAGAGGTACGTAGCGGCGGTGCAAAGCCAATCAAATTCTACCGTGGTGCTTCTTCCTCCAAAACTCGAAAATAATGTACAATTTGAAGATGTCACTTCATCGTAATTAATGGAATTACCTTTTGAGTGGTACTCTCCCCGTGTTCAAAATTTAATTCAGCATGGTTTCTTACCTCGACAATGGACAAAAGGTCAATCACAACATTTTGAAAAATTATGGAATAACTCCGGTCGTCCACCCAATGCAAAGCATGGTCTCGGATTCGGCACGTAGGATCAGCTTGACGATACCGAATTTTGCTTGGTTGTCACTTGCGAATCTAATGAAAACCGCATGGAAACTACGTAAGAATTTGAAGATTTACAAATTGGAGACGCTCCACCGTAATTCGAAGAAGAAATTAAATCTACAATAGATGAGTTAACGGAAGTTAACTTAGGTACTAGCGAAGAGCCTAGGCCTACCTTTGTTAGCTCCTTACTCAATAAAGAAGACTCCGAAGAAATAATCAAGTTATTAATGGAATTTAAAGACTCGTTTTGCTTGGAACTACGATGAGATGCCATGATTATCTCCGGAGGTCGCAATCCATAAGCTAGGAGTGGATCCTACTTCGTCTCGCACGTACAAGGTCCCGTAAGAATGCGTCTAGAAATCGAACAACAAGTCATAGCCGAAGTTAAAAAGCTAATAGACGCCAAATTTGTCCGTGAAGAACAATACCCGACTTGGTTAGCCAATGTGGTGCCGACGAAAGAAGAATGGTCGATCGAATTTGTGTGGACTTCGGAGATTTAAACAAGGCATGTCCAAAAGATGAATTCCTCTACCGATCCTGTAACTAATGATCGACATTGCTTCGACACATGAGATATTCTCATTCATGGATGGATCTTCGTGATACAACCAGATAAAAATGGCTCCAGAAGATGAAAAGCTTACAAGCATTCGTAACGCAGATCGGAGTATATTGCTACACAGATGATGCCATTCGGATCGAAGAACGCAGGAGCAACATACCGTAGAGCGATGACAAGATTTTTTGATGATCTCATCCACAATCAAGTCGAATGCTACGTGGACGATGTGGTCATCAAAAGCAAAGTAAAGGACAAACCACTCGTATGATTTGAGAATTGTTTTCGAACGATTAAGGAAATTTAACCTTAAGATGAATCCCTTAAAATGCGCCTTCGGCGTCACCTCCGGGAAATTCTTAGGATTCGTTGTCCGACATCGTGGAATTGAAATCGACCCGGAAAATGTTAAAGCTATCTTAGAAATGCCGCCTCCCAAAACCTTAAAACAACTACGATCTTTTCAAGGGAAGTTGGCATATCTTCGACGCTTTATCTCAAACTTGTCAGGTAGGTGTCAGCCTTTCTCGGCACTAGTTAAAAAGGACGCCAAATTTCTTTGGGAAGAGAAATGCCAAAGGCCTTCGAGGACATTAAACAATATTTAATGACACCTCCTCGTCTTAGCAGCCCCGACCTCGTGTAGACCGTCGATACTTTATACCGCGGCTTTAGACGACTTCTCTGAGCCCCGTTAGCCTGTGTCAATGATGAGGGTAAAGAAAATACTCTTTATTACTTAAGCCGTCGTTTACTTCCGACGGAAATAAGGTATCCCGTAATTGAAAAGCATTGTTTAGCCCTGATCTTCGCCGCTCAAAAGTTCAGGCACTACATGCTTTCTCATAAGGTCAACTTGATCTCGAAGTTTAATCCATTGCAATACTTGATGACTCGTCCAACGCTTCCCGAGCGACTTGCCGGATGGTCAATGATATTATTGCAATTCGATATAACTTTCGTGCCTCTTCGTGCCGTAAAGGGACAAGTCTTAGCAGTACTTCCTCGCAAGACACCCCTTGCCGGCGGAATCTCCTCTCAATGACGATTTGCCGGATGAACAAATAATGAGCCTAGAAGACCCCGATGATCGACATTGGGAATTATATTTCGACGGAGCATCTTCAAGCACACAAAGACGAAGATTCGCAAGTGATAATGCCCGGTAAGGCAGAATCGGGCTAATCTTTATAACACCGGAACGGGGGATGTTAAGATACTCCTACCACTCGACGTAACCATGTACAAACAACGAAGCGAATACGAAGCCCTCATAACGGGATTGGAATTAACTATTCAAATGGGGATAACAGACATCAACGTCTACGGGGATTCACAGTTAATCATTCAACAGATCGCTGGACAGTACAGAATTTTAAAGCCAAGACTCGAGCAATACTTCCAGTATGCCATACAGTTGTTGGAACAAATTCCAAATGTGACGATCTACAAAATTCCCAGAAAAGAAAATGCTTTAGCAGATGCTTTAGCCCGTCTCGCAAAAGAATTTGCCTGTTTGCAAGATGAATCAGTGGAAGTGTCAGTTCACGGACGTCAGGTCCTATCACAGCTCGACATAGACACGATACATAAATCAGAAAAAGAAAAAGGATCAGTTGCAACAGTGACAGAAAACACAGAAGATTGGCGACAGCCATTGATAGACTACCTGCAAACAGGAAAGCTACCGGACGATAGGTCGTTAGCCCATCGGATCAAGAAAAGAACTCGTCTTACGCATTAATAAACAACACATCAGTATAGAAGGTCTTTTCGATCAAATGTGGCTAAGGTGCCTAAGCGGGTGCGAGGCCCGTGAAATTGTTAACGAGGTGCATTCGGGACTCCGTGGCGCTCACCGACCGGGTCCGAAAATGAAAATGAAAATTAAAAGACTAGGGTACTACCGGCCCTCGATGATGACCGACCGCATGAAAATCGCCAAGAGCCGTCACCAATGCCAAGTGCACGGAGTGGTTCTACACCAACCTCCAAATGTGCTACATCCGACAATTGCATCGTGGCCATTTGAATGTTGGGGCACAGATATAGTGGGTACGATAGAACCACCATCTTCAAAAGGATATCGCTTCATTCTTGCGGCTACAGATTACTTTTCCAAGTGGGCAGAGGCAGTTCCACTTAGAGAAGTGAAAGCACACCACGTGCTACAGTTTTTCAAGAACCAAGTTGTCTACCATTTCGGAGTGCCGCGCAGGATTATCTCGGATAATGGGTCAGCATTCAGAAGCACGCAAATCAACAATTTTGTCAGGAGACACGAAATCGACTGGCAATACTCAACAATTTACTACCCAAGAGCAAACGGCCTCGCTAAGGCTTTTAATAAAACTCTCGTTCAAATCTTAAAGAAAACCTTGGACGACAATAAGAGAAATTGGCACGAGAAGTTGTTAGAAGCCTTATGGGCCTACCGGACAACCTTCAGAACTCCTACTCAAGCTACACCTTATGCTCTGGTGTATGGGTCCGAGGCAGTGTTACCTTTAGAGATTCAGCTTCCTTCACTCAGAATTGTAGTTGCAAATAAGATCACGACAGAAGAGAACGCCAAATTACGACTAGAAGAATTGGAAAGCCTGGAAGGGAAAAGACTTGCAGCGCAACAGAATTTAGAACTATACCAAGCTAAAATGGTTCAAGCCCATGACAAACCGGGTCCGCCCAAGAACCTTCAAAGTTGGTGACTTAGTTCTCGTTCTCAAGAGACCTATCCTTGCACACCGCAAGATAGGAGGAAAATTTGAACCCACTTGGGAAGGGCCGTTTGTGGTTGAAGCAAGTATACTCGTGAGGTTCCTACCGGCTAGTGAATTGCCGTGGAGAACGACATATGCTTCCGATCAACGGACGATACTTGAAAAAGTATTACGCTACCTGATGTCTCGAAGGAATGAATTCTTCATCCCTAAGAAACACGGGCGAAGTAATTACTTATGATTGGGTCCGAACCCAAAAAATAATAAAATGTGCTAAAATAAATAAAATCATGATAATAAAGTTTTCCATGTTTTCTCTCCCATATCAAAATCTCTTTCCTGATCTTATCCCACTTCATTCCTGTTAAATTTAAAAATACAAGAAGTAATAAAAAATGTCTTTAATAAACATTTTCTTAATGATCTTGTTCTTAGTACAGCCCCTGATCCTTTTCCTTGTCTTTTCGCAGGGAAATGTCGAGCGGGCGGTTGGTCCTGAACTTTAGAAATGGCTTAAGCCTTGCACTCGATGAAAAGATGG
Organism: Papilionanthe hookeriana x Papilionanthe teres; assembly: GCA_022702705.1. Taxonomy (NCBI): domain Eukaryota; kingdom Viridiplantae; phylum Streptophyta; class Magnoliopsida; order Asparagales; family Orchidaceae; genus Papilionanthe; species Papilionanthe hookeriana x Papilionanthe teres. The sequence continues at coordinate 91,795,344 of CM040431.1, read as the reverse complement.
TGAAAGATGGAGTGATAATCGAGATTAACTCGGATTTCGCATCAGCAGGCCTACAGTACGAGGAAAGTGACTGGGTCCCGGTTGACCGAGAAGAACCGCCCGAGCGACAAGCTATGAAAGTGGGTGGCCCAAGCCACCAATCCAAAGAAGCAAGAAAAGAAAGGCAAACACTGAAGAAGATAAGAAAATGAAGTCTGTAGTCGCTACAGCAGAGGGCAGGCTTGTCAGCGCCGCGCCCACAGAGATTCAAGAAGTTCGAAGAGCTACTCTCACAACAAAGCAACGAAGAAATAAGAATCGCCGCATCCGCAAGATGTTAACCAAACTAGCAGCGGACCAGCGCGACGAGACAGTTGCTACTGCCAGCACATACACTTTAAGGACACCGGTTCACCAGGAACCCGAAGAAAGGAGGCCGCCTCCTAGGATGACGAAAGGACCGGGGAAATCTCACAAAAACCGAAGAAAGAAGGCTACCACGCCACCAGATAGAACCACCGATGATGCATGACCTTGTTACGGAGCAACCCGGGGGATGTCCCGACAGACATCATCCCCGAGGAGCCAAGGTATGCAGGAGAACGTGAAGGGATTGAACCGTATATCCCACAATATGTCACCAGGCCTCTCCATCTGTAAATTATTCCAGAGTATGAGCTGGAAAGAATGCAGAATGTCGAAAAGAAAACTTTTGAATACTTCGATAGAATCAGAGGCAGAAGGATCAATATACTAGAGGGCCTCGAGCTACACACAGACGTATTCTCAGAGTATGAACAACAACAAATCGTTGATTGCATCCGGGATTTTAAAAGAATGGGCCGAGCGGGCCGCCTGAGAGAAAACACCTACTCAGAATCCCAGAGATGGATGCTAGGGAAAGGAAGAATCACAATACAATGTGGATGCTGTTACAACTTTGAGGAAGACAGGAAGGCAAACCCTCCGGGAATACTCCGTCATGGCCAAGTGGATCCGATGCCACTAGTCATCAAGAGAATGGTAAAGAGATTGATAACATGGAGGGTACTCGCGCACAGATTGCATACCCAATAGCTGCATTATTAACATCTACAAGCGGTGGTGACCGCATACCCCCACACATAGATCACCACGACTTTGTCGGACCTTTCGCACGGCCTCTTTCCCGAACGAGTGTAACATCATGTTCGGATCCGACCTCCGGATAGCGAGCCCGGGTGAGTTCCGAGGGCCGGTGAAGATACCTTTACCGGTAGGTTCCGTCATGATACCGAAGGGAAACGGAGCGGATATCGCTAAGCATTGCATACTAGGAGTACCAGGTGAAGCGAATCTCGGTTACTTTCGAAGGATGGACGACAGGAAGACACCTTACCATTTCCAGCACGTACCCGGAGTTAGATAGCCTCCGGCCTTACGAGCCGTGAGCTACATGGAAGATATCACACCTCCAATGTACATCCATACGGCATCCTTGCCAAGAATGGCTTGGAAGGTGATGTTATTGACCATGTACCCCACTATTCAGACATGGATTTTTGACAGATGCTTCTTTGGATGGATCGACGAAGATCATACATAGTCCGTTTTGAGTTTGCATTTATTGTATGAGATATATTCCAGATCAAGTTGTATGATGTATCTTCGACATGATTGGAATGAAAGTGACCATGTCACATTTTTGGCCTTCACCTCTTTTGTGCAAATTGACTGGGAAACGCCATTAAAGTTAAATGAACTTCGAACAAAGGATAGAGAAGAAATAAAAAAAAGAGAATAAAAGAAAACTTTCCTTTAAAAAAAAATCTAAAAATGTCGAACACCAAATCCACATGAACACCAAATAAACAACAAAAAAACGGGATAGTTAAAGGACAAACAAAACAAATTTAAAGCTCAAATTGAATTCCAGTTTAAACCCATCTTCTCAAACCCTCCAATCCTTCTTCAAATCAAGATCTATTCTAGACCTCCCTTGAAACCCTCTCTCGGGATGATTTCAGAATCACGAAGAATTTTCAATTTGATCCGGATGGCATGGGTTTGTACCCTTCGTCAAGTAATCAGACTTTGATTGATTCCCATGGGATATGAAACAATTTCATACCTCATTTCGATCTCTCGCTAAATCCAAATCTCCACAGTAAATTTCAATTCAAAATTTCCGAGATCGGTACCTAAATTCCAGTTCTCATTCCGAGATCGATACCTAAATTTCGATTCTCATCCGAATTGATACCTAAATTTCAATTCAAAATTTCCGAGAATGGTACCTAAATTCCAGTTCTCATTCCAAGATCGATACCTAAATTTCGATTCTCATCCGAATTGATAGCTAAATTTCGATTCAAAGTTTCCGAGACTGGTACCTAAATTCCAGTTCTCATTCCGAGATCGATACCTAAATTTCGATTCTCATCCGAATTGATACCTAAATTTCAATTCAAAATTTTCGAGACTGGTACCTAGATTCCAGTTTTCATTCCGAGATCGGTACCTAAATTTTGATTCTCTTCTGAATTGATACCTAAATTTCGATTCAAAATTTCCGAGACTGGTACCTAAATTCCAGTTCTCATTTCGAGATCGATACCTAAATTTCAATTCTCATCCGAATTGATACCTAAATTTCAATTCAAAATTTCCGAGACTGGTACCTAAATTCCAATTCTCATTCAGAGATCGATACCTAAATTTTGATTCTCATCCGAATTGATACCTAAATTTCAATTCAAAATTTCGAGACTCGGTACCTAAATTCCAGTTCTCATTCCGAGATCGATACCTAAATTTTGATTCTCATCTGAATTGATACCTAAATTTCAATTCAAAATTTCCGAGGCTGGTACCTAAATTCCAGTCCTCTTCCTTCGAGGTCGGTACTTAAATTTCGACTCTCATTCGAGATCGATACCTAAATTTCGATTCTCTTTTGAATTGATACCTAAATTTCAATTCTAAACTTCCGAGGCTGGTACCTAAATTCCAGCTCTCATTTCGAGACTAGTACCTAAATTCTAGTTCTCATTCCGAGATCAGTACCTAAATTCTGATTCTCATCCTTTTCGAGGTCGATACCTAAATTTTGACTCTCTTCCGAGATTGATACCTAAATTTCAACTCTCATTTTTGAGACTCGTACCTAAATTCTAGTTCCCATTCCGAGATCAGTACCTAAATTCTGATTCTCATCCTTTTCGAGGTCGATACCTAAATTTTGACTCTCTTCCGAGATTGATACCTAAATTTCAACTCTCATTTTTGAGACTCGTACCTAAATTTCAGTTCTCATTCCGAGATCAGTACATAAATTCTGATTCTCATCTTTTTCGAGGTCGATACCTAAATTTCGACTCTCTTTCGAGATTTATACTTAAATTTCAATTCTCATCCCTTTCGATATTAGTACCTAAATTCTGATTCTCATCCTTTTCAATCGACACTTAAACTCCGATTCCCACTCCAGGGCTGGTACCTAAATTCCAGTTTCCTTTTCAATCCCGAGATTGGAACCTAGGTTTCAATTCTCGTTTCAAATCCAAATTTTCTCAAATAAATTTTAAATCAAACTTCAATTTAAAATAAAAAAAAATCAAAATCTAAAACTTACACATCAAAACTTAAATTGAAACAAAATGAAATCTAAATTGAAATTCCCCCAGATCATGTGATTTGGAATTCACCTCCTTTTCCTTTCCCAGCCGAGAGTTCATGAATCTCCGGCTTCGTAGATATACTTGACACTCCCCAGCGGAAACTCTTCTACTTCGTCCTAAGTTTGTCACTTGGACATCTGTGTTGGTTTTGCTGATCGCTTCGGTCAACACCAATATGCGCGGTGTGCTCCGTCAGCTCACCACACTTATTGGGGGTCCATTTGTTGACCTCATTTTTGATGAGGTCTTCTCTTCTTCTCTTTAGTACTTAGGATCTAGCCTTAGGCTTTTCCTTTGACTATCTTAGAGGACTAGAATTGGGATCCACCATCTAGAATTTCAAACCACTTCTTAACTCCCCGCAAACTCCACAAACTTGACCGTAGACCCCTAATCACCTAGAGGGTTGAAATCAAATGTGGAAGTTTAAAGGATGAGTTCCTATAGGACTCTTTGGCCTTAGGACCGCCCCAGGTGGCCCGGTCCGGTGAAGGGGCCGACTTACACACACACTACACTTATACACTACACTTTCACACACCTCCTAAAACCACACCCATACCTAACTTGACCTCCCGACTTATGTAGGTGATTCACATGGATGGTCCTTAACCCCTAAGCCCTAAGAGGGTTAGGAACAACATAGTGAATGCCTCAAATGAGTCCCTTCATGGCTCATGTGGGCTTGATGTGGCTTCATGGCTCAACCAAAATGATTTCATTCCACTTATATTCACCCAATCTTCAATTTTTCAAATTTTCAATTTTTGACCCCCGGGACCCTACACCCGCTTAACCTACCCAAAACCCTTGAAACTACCCAAATTTCTCAAAAATTTCCAAATCACCCAAAATTCTCCAAAATCATTCCTAAACATTTATCTCCACTCAAATTGATCATCCATACCCAAAAATACCAAAAATTCCAAGAAAACCTTCCAATACCCTCAAAATACCCAAAATACCCCTCTTGACCCAAAAATCCAAAAATTCAGAAAATTCCCAGAAAATTCCAGAAAATCCCAAATATTCCAAATTCCATTTTGCTCAACTACACCATGGGCCAATTTTGTCAATTTACCCTAATTTTGTCAAAACCCCCAATTTGACCCATTTTAACCCTAAGTGAACCCAATGTCAAACCAAACCTACCCAATTGACCTAAATTCTGGTCCAATTCAATTCTAAACTTCAATTCAACATTCCCAACACCAATCTAGACCAAATCCAAGTCCAATTTGATTGACATTTGGATCCAATTTCACTTTTGGCCTTAAAGCCCAATTTGGACCCATGACCCAAACCTGACCCAAACTCACCCAATTCAACTCCAATTAACCCCAAATCTTTTCTAAATCTTCCTTAGCATCCCCACGAGCAAAAAAGTAACATGATTTGCCCAAAATTTAGACCCAAACCCCACTCAAATTCAACCCAAAGCTAAAAGGCCCAATTTTGACCTAAACCCAAACCTAACCCAAATGAACCCAAACCCCAAAATCAAAACCCAACCAAAGTCAAAACCTCTTTCAAACACCCCCATAAACATTTCTCAACATTAATTTTACATCAATTTCAACCCTAGCCCAACATTGGCCCAACTTAGTCCAATTTGACCTATATTGGCCCATTCACCAAAGAAGCCCAAATTCAACCCAATTCAAACCCAAATCACTCCCAATTAGCTCCAAGTCACTCATGACACATCTATGAGCTAAACCCAACAATTATTTGGCCCAAAATTTTGCCAAAATTCCATCCTAAAATCCATTTTAAAATCCAAAAGCCCACTTCCCTAAACCATTTTAAAAGCCCATTTCTACCAAATACAAAAGCCCAAAATCTACCCTAAAGCCCACATGACATCTCCATTTTCCATCCACTTAATCAAAGCCATTCCCTAAGTTCTAATCCCATCATCAAATAATTCCAAATCAAGCCTCATGCCAAATCACCCCTAAATACCAAAAATTTTTCTTAAATCCATTTTTATGAAATTGACTCCACTTTTCCCAAGCCAAAGGTGAGCCATGCAAGCCATGGACAAGCCACATGAAGCTATGGAAGGCTTGACATGTGATCAAGCCATTAATGGCAAAAGGAGGGCCTCCTTTCCTAATCCTTCTTAAACCCTTTTTTACCTTAAGCATGTCACACACTAAACCATGCTTAGCCACCTCATCATGGATGGAGACCACACCATTCTCTCTTGGTCGACCCAAGTGATCCTTTTCAGCCCAAGACCAGGCCTTGGGTGGTGAACCTAGCCCAACATCATGGGTTGACTCATTTGAACCCAAAATGGTCTTCCCCCATTCCATTTCAATCCAAGCTCTTTACACATGGCATTGGCAATCGATCGCACTAAGCTCCAGCCCCGACCTCCCCGATGACAACAGGTGACTCGACCCTGGCCGGCCGACCACCACAGCCGCCGGAAACCACCGGGCCGAGAGCTCACATGTGAGCCCAAACTTGGAATTCTCACCTGCCGAGCCGCCCCATCCCCAAGTGGCCATTGTAGGCTGTTCTTCTCTTGCCAAGGGCAGTCGATCCCAAGCCCTAACTCTCCACGGGAGGCCCTCCACCCTCTCCTATTTAAACACCACCCCTCTCGGCCATGAGGAGGTGCTGAAACAAACCTTAAGGAAACTCTACCAAAATTGTTCCAGACTACTCCCCATACATAGAGCATTTGATCCCCACTGAAATCCCCCTGCCATTTCCTCTCTGTGAGCTCAATTTCAGAGTTGAAATCCAAGCCCAAAACCAGGACACTTCTCCACAGTGAGCCAATCCCCAAATTGATTGGTCCTACACCTTCACCGGACCAAGAGAAGGTGTCCACCAACGAAAAGCCACATCTCCGGAGCCACCCGGTTGCTCCAGCTCTCCAAGCTTTGTGATCGGCCGTCGTCAAAATCCTACCTAGGCAATTCACCGCACCGTGAGACTTCATCCGGAGCTTGCTGGGATCCAATCGAAGGTGAAACAATCCTCAGATCGAAGCCACACTTCTCTGAGCAAAGGTATGGCCTCACTCTTCTTCCCGAGCTTCTGAACTTTCTCCATTTTTATTGAGTAAATTTCATCCCACATAAACCGTATGGATGTGTTCGTCTTCTCAAGACGAATCCATAGAGCATAAGAACACGAAAATCCATCGAGTATCGAGTGAGATATT
>CM040431.1:91767739-91788022 GCA_022702705.1 Papilionanthe hookeriana x Papilionanthe teres | reverse complement strand
AGTTACGTATTGCTAAAATAAAAATACCCTCTTGCTCGAGTGAACGGAGGAGAATAATGTGGAAAAGAAATTATTTAATTTCATCAAGTATTTTATTTTTAATAATTTATTTACTCTCTGCATATTTTTAATTCTCCATGCATGTATACAATTCACCATGGTATGAGACCATAGGGCTTTGAAGCCTCTGAATTTGGGAACATTCCCTGAATTTTCCAAAGTCGGAGGCCATCCCTATGAAAAGTTATTGATTTTTCAAATTCATGTTACTCGTTTTGAGTATTTTAATTTCAATACATAGCATGTTGTGAAATAAATTCTAGGAAAATTTGGTGATGTTCCGTATGACAAGAGGACCCTAGGAAAAATAGGTTTTGAGTTAGTTCATTTAAAACAACCCTAATTGGCTTAAACACCCAAAATGGATCCCTAATTAATTAGAGCTAACCATACATCAAATTGACTTGAAATCAATTCTCCATTGACCTTTTGGATCAGAGGAACACACCATAAAAATTTAAAGTCAATTGGACTTGGTTAGCCCTACTAAATGGGTTGATTAAGCCATTTAACCATTTTAAACTTTAAAAATTCATAACTTTCAAAATATCTTTCAAAAATTCACCAAATTGGTTTTGGAGCCTCTCTGATATTAGGGGAATTTAAAAAATTTAAAATTTCAATTTTCTAAAAAAGTTGATTTTTAATATTATTTTAATATTTTTAATAATTAAAAAATAATAAAAATCACAAAAATAATAAAATTCACCAAAATGTCACATTTTGAATTTTAATCACTTAGGAACAAACCCCATATTTTTCTGAGGTCTATTTAATGAGATATTAAATTTTAAAGCTCTAAGGTATTTTTAAAATTAAAAAAAAAGTATTTTCTAGCATTTTCACTAAAATAATTATAATAAATCATAGAAAAATTAGAAAATTACAAAAATTAATTCTCTGATTTCCTTGATATCAGAGAGATTTTTGGAAAATATAAAATTCATTTTTCAACATTTATTTTATTTTTAAATTAATTAACACTCCAAAACTTAAAATAATTATAATAAAAATAATATAATTAAAAAAATCATCAAAATTGCTCCAAGTGGTCCTTTGGTCATTAGGAATGTCCTCTAATTTTCTTAAGGATAGAAACTTTCCCTTGGTCATGTTATTAAATTTTCCTTGGAAATCTCTATTTTCTACAAAAAATAATTATATAAATAAATTAAATACAGAAAAATCACATTTTCTCCTCTCATGTCTTTATTGACATATGAGTGAAGTTACATAAAAATTTCAAGATCATTTGAGCTCAATTTAGTGAGTTATGAAATTATTAAGCTTAAAGGGTAAAGTGGTAATTAAAATTTTAATCCTTAATTAAAACTTTAGGTTTAATAAAAAATTAACAAGTAAAATATTTGATCCTAATCTGATTGGATGATTGAAACTTAAATAATTAAAGGGTAGAAATCCATTAAGCAATTCAAAATAATTAAACCTTAATTAAATAATTGATTAAATTTGGAAGAATAATAAAATTGGAATTATTAAAATAGAGATATTATTAGGAAGAGATTTATTCTTTAATTTAAAAATCCCTAAATTAATCATCTCATTAATATTCAATTCTTAATTAAAGTAATAACTCAAATTTAAAATATTAAAAGGCTTAATCATTAAACTAAAGTTAAATTATTAAACTCTTTTAAAATTTCAATTAAAATTAAAAATAAAATAAAATTAAAAATTAAATTAAATTAAGTAAATTAAATTGAATTTAATTAAATTAAATCAAATTAAATCAAAGATTAATTGAATTAAATTAAATTAAATTAAATTAAATTAAATTAAATTAAAATTAAAAGTTGAATTAAATTAAAGATTAAATTAAATTAAATTAAATAAACAAATTAAATTAAATTAAATGAATTAAATTAAAATTAAATTAAATTAAATAAATAAAATCAAATTAAATTAAGTTAAAACAAATTAAATTAAATTAAATTAAATTAAATTAAATGAAATTAAATTAAATTAAATTAAATTAAATTAAATTAAAATAAATCAAATTAAATTAAAATTAAATCAAATCAAATTAAATCAATTTAACATCAAATCAAACTAAATTGAATTAAATTGAATTAAATTTAAATTAAATTAAATTAAATTTAAAATTAAATTGAATTAAATAACATCACCTAAAACAGGAGGAAATTAAATATAAAATAACTTGAACAATATTCCAAATTTAAACCCATTAATTGAATTCAAACTAAATCACAAACTTACCCTCGAAAGCTTTAGTTGTCATAACTCCTAAACAGAATATTAAATGAAATGTTACTTCACTTATAGGACATTCAAGCATCCTAGTTCATCGAGTAAGATAATAACAAAACTTAACTAAACCTCGGACGGTTAATTCATTTGTGTAATTGAATTCATTTGGACTTAAAACAATCCTAGAAATATTAAAAAGATGTTTAAGATTTGCCTTAAGCACTTCCTCGATATGATAGGATGTTCATAGGAACAATTGAACTTAATTGTTCTTTGATGAAGAAAATCGTCTTCAAACAAAAACACAAGGAACCTAGACGTCATAGGAAATGACTAGACATAGGATTAGGAATTTGGTAGAAAACCATAACCCTTCCCTTAGCTTTACCTAGGAACTTGCTTAAATATTCTAATTGTGTTTTAAGTGCAGCTTGGGATGACAGGAAGACCCTCCAGGTACGCTTTTATTTTATTGCAATTTACTTTCTTGCAATTTACATTATTGCAATTTACTTAACCGCATTGCACTTACTTTTCTTGCATGATAAACAATTGTTGCATGAAAACCCACACCTTTAGGATAGTCCCTAAAACTGAAACCAAAACTAAGTTAAAAGTTATTGCAAGATAAAATTCACCGCCACAACATTTCAAAATATAAAACAACTCAAAATTTAATCACAAACAAAACACAAAACTACAATTACAACTAAATTAAAACGTCTCGTTGGATGATCGGGAATACCTCGGATGATGTAACCTACGTGTTGCTAATGGGATTTCCACGGTCTAAATGAAAATGTGGAACTCATTCGGTTGAGTTTAGCAAATTCATCACGGACTAAGTGAATCCGATAAAAATAATGATGCCGGAAGGATGGAACCGTGGGATCTCAACCGGTGTCGTTATAATCAACTTTAAGATTTGTTTTAATTAAAATATTGAAAACACTTGGAAATTAAGATTTCTCTAAACCAAAACACTTTTCTCATCCCCTGATTTATGACTTCTAAAACTAAACCTCTGCAACAACAAGAAGCTTGGAGCATGGTGGACAGCACGGCTATCGTCACCAGCAAAACTCGGGTCTACTTCAGCAAAACTTTCCTAGAATTAAATAACAAAGCCATAGGATTTCGAGGTAGTTTTCCTAGTGCAACATAAATCCTCAACTCTTCGTTAGGCATTTGTATTGCAAATTAAGTCCTAACCGGTCTTAGGATTCCGAGGTAGTCGTCTGATACGACATAAACCCTCACATCTTCGAGGCTGTTTGTATGATCCTATCATATAAATATAAGCCCTAATTAATTAAAATTGGCAAGACTGAAATGTTAAATAAATATTAGGACTTTTATAAATTCAAGCCAAACAATAGGATAGTCGGGAAATTACCGAAGTTCGCTTCGGATCTGTAATTTCTCCTACCTTTCTTCCTTTGAATTCCCAAAACAAAATGTTCCAAACTTGATCCATTCCCTATTGAAATTCCAAAATCCAATACTTTGAAAACCTTAAAATTTGAAATTCTTGAGAGCAGAACTATTGATTATTATCGAGAGTTTTCTTAGGTGATTCCTGTCACTTAAGATGTAATTAACTATAGGGGCTTGCCCTTATAGGGAATTTTAAAGAACCTGAGTAATATAAACCCTATTTAATACTTTCATATTAAGCGGGGAAATTTGTCGGCTTATAAAATTGGTTCGCGGACCAAACGGATGTCACAAATCTTTTAGTTTGTTTAATCGAGCCCCACCATCAAGCGGTGTGTCTATCCTTAGGGATAGATACACGGTTGTGGTGCGGTGCTACGTTTATATAAACTATTTGGGATGTGAGATCGGTTTGATCTCATATCTTAAAATCTTCAAATTTAAAATTATTTTCAAAATCAAATACTACTTTTCAAATTATTTATTTAAATTAAATTAAAATTCGCCGACAATTTCTGTCAGGCGATCCCCTTTTCAAAATAAAACACACAACCTAAAAATATGCCGACAGGATGCTCCGTCGAAGTACAATTCCCAACGTTGATCATCGGGGTCTTCTAGGCTCATTATCTGCTTGTTTGGCAAGTCATCGTTGAGAGTGATTCTGCTGGTAAAGGGTGTGCTGCAAGAAAGTCTGTCAGGACTTGCCCTTTATAGTACGAAGAGGAATGAAAGTTATATCGAATTACAATAGTATCATCGACCACCTAGCAAGTCTGCCAGAAAGCGTCCGCCGGGTCATCAAATATTGTAATGGATTAAACTTCGAAATAAGGTTGACCTTATGAGAAAGCATGTAGTGCCTGAGCTTCTGTGCGGCAAAAATCAGGGCCAAATAGTGCTTCTCAATAGGAGGATACTCCTAACTTGTGAACTGCGACTTCTGGAGCTAATCCTGGCATTTCATCATAACTCCAAGCAAAACAGTCCTTGAATTCCATCAATAGCTTGATTATCTCTTCGGTGACTTCTTTATTGAGTAAGGAGCTAACAAAGGTCGGCCTAGGCTTTTTGCTAGTACCTAAGTTAACTTCCATTTACTCGTCTAATGTAGATTTAATTTCTTCTTCGAATTCTAGCGGAGCATCTCCGATTTGTAGATCTTTGAGATCTTCTGAGGCTTCCAAGCAACTTTCATCGTGTTGGTGAGTGACAACTAAGCAAAATCCCGAATCATCAACAGACCCTACTGTGCCGAATCCGAGACCATGTTTTGAATTGGGAGGCCGACTGACATTATTCCACAATTTTTCAAAGTGTTGTGATCTACCTTTTGTCCATCGTTGAGGTAAGACACAACGTTGAATTAAATTTTGAACACAGGGAGAGTACCACTCAAAAGGCAGTTCCATTAGTTCAGATGAATCAACATCTTCAAATTGTACATCATTTTCAGTTTTGGAAGAAGAAGCACCACGGTAAAACTTGATTGGTTTAGTACCACCACCATGCATTTCCTTGACAATCATACCCTCGACCTTATTAGGGTGGATCAGGGTTAGGGTCATAGTATGTACATACTGGTTAATCTTCTCGTACATTGATTTATATTCTTCCTTCTTTTCATCTTTGAAAGAGATCTTGAACTGGGGTTTCTTCTGACTTATCACCGCTGCTTCTTTCTTTATTTCTTCTTCTTTGGAACTGTTCTCCCAATCAATGTCGATGACTGGTTTCTTCTGTCCAACTGTTCTAATGTCTCTTCCACGACCTCGTCCCCGGCCTCGACCTCGGGTGCGAGTTCTGGAGAAACTTTCACCATCTCGCCGTAAGGGTGTTGTGAGTAACTGTTGGACTAGAATTTCAGGCTCTTCATCATCTTGCATTTCTTTTGCTTCATTTGGTATGACATATCTGGAGAAGATCGTTTTCTTCGGATGCGCGTAATAGTCTGGATCTTCATGAATTCCAATCTCATGTACGGAGAATGGTTGCAAGTCACCTTTAATACACTATTCTCCTCCTTCATAATATTTTATGCACTGGTGCAGAGACGACGGTACCATCCAGTTTTCATGGATCCATGGCTGACCCAGTAGAGCATTGAACGATGTCTCAGAATCAATTATATGGAATTTTACGGTTGTCTTTGCTAAGTCACTGGTTTTCATTAACAGTGTAATCGATCCGGGAGCTCTCTCTCCTTTCTGATTGAAGCCTCTTAATAACATCTTGTCTGCTTCAAGCTCACGAGCATTAATTTCCAAATATGCTAGCATCTGAAGATTCATTATGTTGATTGATGCTCCCAGATCAACCAACACTCTGGAGAGCGTAAACTTTCCAATAGTGACTGAAATGTACAACGGTTGGTTGTGATCAGCTGTTCTCAGTAATAGATTATTGTCCGTGAAGGTAATACCTCGCTGTTCTTTTAACGAACAAACCTCGTCGAATGAATTATCGGCCATTTGAGCTAAACAAATCTCTGGATCAAGTAGAGCCTTGATCAGAGCTTCCCTCATCTCCTTTGATAGGATCAAAGCGTCGTATATGCTTAGTTTGGTTGGTAGCTTCCTAAGATGGGCTAGCACGTTATAGTCCACTTTATTACCATGTTCCTCTTCCCGGATGGGTAATTCCTCTACTGTGGTTGGCTCTTCCTGAGCAACCACCTGCTTTCCTTTATCTTTTGGACCCATTCTCGGGGGTAGAACTTTTCTGCTTCTTAAATTAACTTCTGTTATTTCTACAGAATCTGGTGTTGATTCTGACGGTGTATTATCTTGAATTGGAATGATTAGCTATTCTGCAGTTGCTTCGAAATCTGATGACTCTAATTCTATTGCAATCGGAGCTCCTCGAAATTCACAAATAGACTCGTCGCTTGTTGAGCTTTCGTAGCCATCCTTGTGAACGTCTTATCCTTTATAGTGGTCATTGAGGTTTAGTATGATTTGAGAATTGTTACTTATATCGGAATCGAGATCTGGATTGGCTTGGTTTTCGTTAGTTACGTAATAGTTAGAAATAGTCAAAACGTAGCCAACACCAAAACTCTTATCATTATAAAATGTTGTCGGGGCGTGCAAATAATCATACAGAGTCAGAGGTTCGAGGGATTTCTCCCCTGAATCAGAAACAACTATCCTGCGGTAAGAAGCCCCTAGTCTACCCTTCGGAGCCTCGGTTTTCTTCTCTTCTACGATCTTCTCTTCCTTCTGGGGCGGTTCTTCAATCGCAAGCGATAGCACCGGCTCGGCATGTTTCAAACTTTGAGTTGAAGCGTGTACCGAAGCGGTCTGGATGTGATCCAAAATTTTCTTTGAAGACTTTGTCTAGACGGTACTCCATCCATCATGGGTCGTGTAAGGGACTATCAGAATAATAGGATTCATTGAAATAACATTGACGAAACTCACTTTTGGGGTTCCTTCATGTATTCCTTCGGGATCGTTATGTTCCCTTTCCGGAGATTGTCGTCAAGCCAAATCTTGAAAGTGATGCAATCCTCTATCTTATGCCCGAGCATCCGGTGGTAAGGGAAAAAGTTTGAATGATCTTTCTTATTGACTTCTTCCGAGCTCTTGGGCTCTGGTAGCTGAAAATCTGGTTTCTTCATTAAACTGCGGAACATCTTCGCTACTGCTTCAGTCTTGAATGGATATTCCTTATTCATAAAATCCTTCACGGTACACTGTGGACGAGGTGGTTGTTCATAAAGCTGAGGCGACTGATAGCTCGGTCGAGGTTGTTGATAACCCTGCTGAGGTTGTTGGCAAGTATGTTGCGGTGGTTGATAGCTAGGTTGTGGCCGCTCTGGCTGTATCTGTACTGGCTGCTTACGCTTATCTACTGCCGTGACGATTCCAGATTTCTTTTCGAATGTTTTCACCGGTTTCTGTTTATCGGTCTTGTCCACGAAACTTAGCTGCTTTGCTTCCTCTTGTAAGCTCCCGGCCTTGCTAAGCAGCTTCTAGAAAGTCTTGATTGTAAATCCTTTAAGGAGAAGTGCTATCGGGCCGTGGATACTTTTCAGCAAAATACCGATCATATGCTGTTCCTGAAGTTGTGGCTCACACTTCATACTTAAATTTCTCCATCGAAGTATGTAATCCATTAGAGTTTCATTCGGTTTCTGGTGCTCCACCACTAGATCACTGATAGTGATGTGGTTCCGAGCCCCAAAAAACCGCTTAATGAAGAAGTTTTCCAATTCTGCAAAGGTTTTAACTGAACCATTTGGCAATTTTGCGTACCAGTCAAAGGCGATCCCTAACAAACTGCTGACGAACTGACGGAAGAGTAAAGCGTCACTTCCACCAGCATTGCAGCAACTAGCAAGAAAATGTGCGACATGTTGTCGGGGGTTTCCCGTTCCATCAAAAGTCTTAAACAGAGGTGGTACGAAGCCTATTGGGTTTTGGACCACATCAAATTCTTCGGGGTAAGGTCTACCCATCTGAATAGATGCTCCACTCTTAGATTGTGCTAAAGCTTCTCGCACCTACTGTTCTACCATGTTTTTAATGTCCTTTTCGAGAATCATATTCTGTGTAGAATCCTTCTTTGGTGGCTCATCTACAATGACGGATGTGATCCCTTTTCCTCCATCTGCAATATGGATGATCTTTGGGGGTGTTTCTTTCTGAGGTTGTACCTGACTCTGGAGAGTGGCTAAAGCAACAACCAACTCTTCCATCCTTTTTGCCATCTTGGAAATTGTGTCATCTCTTTCCCGAAGCTGTGCTCTCATCACTTCCGATTCATCTCTTTCTGCAGTTGTCGGAGCACCTTGCGAAGCTGATGATGCTTGTGTCTCAACCATAATGATCTCGGCATACTCCTCATCCATGAACTTTGATGAATCAACTTTATTTTCCAACTTTTCTCCTCTTTCTTTCACCAACCGTCTGATATCTGTACTTAGCTTTCCTATAGCATCCTCGAGGGGTCTCTTCCAGACGGTCTCACGGTTATCGTGTGATGGCTGTTGAACTTCTTTTTCGGGAGTTTCTTTTATTGCAGTAGCACTTTCTTCTGATTCGGGCTCTTTGACGAGGCTTTTCTTCTCAGGACGTTGTGTTGGTCTCAGCTCGGTAATAATAAGTCGCCACACCATCCTTCTTGCAGCAGAAGGCCTATGACCGGACGGTCTGTCGGCTATATGCTAGTAGGTGGTGTCCTCCCTAATATGATGGCTAGATACAACAACAGGTGAACTAGCTCTCATTTTCTTCCTTGGTTTCTCTACGGCAGTGATAGGCTCTACTCGCGGTCCGAGGCAGGATCTCGCTGGCTCTCTTCCCATTCTTCTTAGAATTTTTGACACGGGGCATCTTTCTTTCTTTGCCAATTTTTCTATCACAGCTTGTAGCCGAGCAAATGATGTAGTCTTAACCCTTTTTCTTTTGTAGTTACTATAGTATGCAGGTCGGGGTAGTGTAGAAGCAATCCTTTGGACGTCTTCTTCATCTGATGCAGTAGAGAGGGGGTGAAACCTACTTCCTTCCAACAGAGGTATATACTCACGCAGTTCAGGGATCTCTTCTAGTAAAGCTACTTCAGCTGCCTTGGCTTTCTCAATCCTGGCAATCTTTCTGCTTTTATTTCTCCTTTGAGTCCGAGTTAGGGGTGCAACTCTTGAACTGGACCCAATGTCAAAAACAGATGTTATTGTAGCAAAATCTGTACCCTCCTCGGTGTCAGGCTCATCACAGACTTGGATATCCTTCCCCATCAGTTTGTCAGAAGCCGGGGTAGGTGCAGAGATGACTAGACCGGTGGGGGTAGAGACAACAGTCCTCCTACGAATAACAGTACTTCTTTCAGCTGGAACCATTTGCAGGGGAGGGAATTCTTGAGTCGACTTCTGGTTGAACTCAATCAGGGGTTTCCTAGTTTCTGGAACTTTGTCCATTAGTGCGAAGAGAGTACATCAGCGAACTTGATTTCTGTATTGTTAAATCCTTGTCTGAAATGGATGATCCCATTGTCGGGCAGCTCATCCTTGTAAAAGGCGAATTCTATTCCGTTGGTGAAGGAGAAGATTAACTTTGGGGCAGACATTTTCTGCAGGGTAGATTCTAAGTATTAGTCCTGAATTATGCTTCCTTTTATCACAAAATTTAGGACGAAAACAGAAAAAGTTCGAACACATTTTTGTTTATCTTAACGCATTTGTGATCTAAAAGAGTTTGTTTATTAAAGGGTTGTTTATTAGAAGATTTGTTTGTTAGGAAAAAAATGTTTAAAGAACGGAGGTTTATAGAAAAGAAAGGGACCCAGTTCAGAATTAAAAAGGGAGAGAAATTCTAGTAAGGCTTCTCAATCCGAATGACCGCACCTAAGCTAATACCTATTGGGGGTCCACCCCACCTCTTAAGAGGTAAAAGGATTTCAGAATCTCTTTGTTTAGGGGTGTCTAAACAGTGACTTCTAAATCCAAAAGAGAGTCGACTATACTTGCTCAAGATAGAAAAGAGCGAGGTATGTCAATGAAAGAATGATAGTTTGGTCCACTAGGGATATGGACTCACTATCGATTTATGAAAGCAAAACCATCTAATCAGGATGGAGAGAAGAAGCAGTCCCCAGCGGAGTCGCCAGAAATATGTTGGCTTATTTTTAGGTTGTGTGTTTAATTTATAATTATATATATCTTGAAAGTAGCATTTGATTTTGAAAATAATTTTTAAGTTTAAAAATTTTAGGATTTGAAATCAAACTGATCTCACATCGCAAATAGTTTATATAAACAAGCACCACACCACAAACCATGTATTTATCCCGAAGAATAGACACACTGCTTGATGATGGGGCTCGGTTAAATAAACTAGAAGATTTGTGACATCCATTTGGTCTGCGAACAAATTTTATAAGCCGACAAGTTCCCCTGCTAAATATAAAGAAATTAAGCAGGGTTTATATTACCTGGGTTCTAAAAGTTCCCTATAAGGTCAAGCCCCTATAATTAATTACATCTTAAATAACGGGAGTCATTTAAAAAAACTCTCGATAATGATCAGTGGTTTTGCTCTCAATAATTTATATGTTTAAGGTTTTCAAACAATTAGATTTTGGAAATTTCAATAAGGAATAGCTCAAATTTGGAACAGTTTATTTTAAGAATCCTAAGAAAGAGAAGTAGGGGATGTCACGGACCCGAAGTGAACTTCAGTGACTTCCCAGACTATCCTAATGTTGGGCTTCAATTTGAGAGTTTATTTAATGTTGTAATCCTGCCAATTTTAATTAATTAGGACTTATGCTTATATAATATGATCACATAAACAACCTCGAAGATGTGAGGGTTTATGTCGTACCAAACGACTACCTCGGAATCCTAAGACCTGTTAGGGCTTAATTTACATAATATTATTATGCAAATGCCTAATAAAAATTTAAGGATTTATGTTGCACTAGGCAAACTACCTCAAAGTCCTATAACTTTGTTATTTAAGACTAGGAAAAGGTTTGCTGAAGTAGACTCAGGTTTTGCTGACGACGATGGCCGTTCTACCCACTATGCTCTAAGCTCCTTGTTGTTGCAGAGGTTTAGTTTTAGAAAGTGAAAATCAAGAGATGAGAGAAGTGTTTCGATTTAGAAAAGTCTTAAAGTCCAAATGTCTTTAATATTTTATTAGGGGAATCTTAAAGTTGATTATAACAACACCGGTTAAGATCCCAAGGTTCCATCATTCCGGCACCGTTACTTTTATCGGATTCACTTAGTCCAGATGAATTTGCTAAACTCAACTAAATGAGTTCCACACTTTCATTTAGACCATGGGAAATCCCGTTAGCAACACGTAGGTTACATCATCTGAGGTATTCCCGATCATCCAATGAGATGTTCTAATTTAGTTGTAGTTGTAGTTTTGTATTCTGTTTGTGATTAAATTTTGAGTTGTTTTATCTTTTGAATGTTGTGGCGGAAAATTTTATCTTGTTGTGACTTTTAATTTAGTTTTGGTTTCAGTTTTGTGGCTATCCTAAAGGTTTTAGTTTTCATGCAACAATCTTGTTTAACATGCATGAAGAGTAAAGTACAGCTTATATAAAGAAATTGCAATAAAGTAAATTGCAATAAAATAAAAGAGTACCTGGAGGGTCTTCTAGTCATTCCAAGCTGCACTTAAAATACATGTTAAGACATTTAAATATTTATAACAAGTACATAGGTGAAGCTAAGGGAAGGTTCTGGTTGATACCAAATTCCTAATCCTATTGCTAATCATCTCCTATGACGTCTAGGTTTTTGTATTTTGTTAAGGATGATTTTTTTCATCAAAGAGCAATTAAATTCAATTGTTCTTCTAAAACATCCCATCATATTGAGGAAGTGTTTAGGACGAGTCCTAAACATCTTTTCAATATTTTTGGGATTATTTTTGAGTCCAAATTAGATCAAACCCCTCATTAGACTTAATTAATTACTTAAAAACTTAATAACATTAAGTTTAAGGCAAAATAAACCATAATTAGGTCTAACCCCTCATTAGACCTAATTAACTAGCTTAAACCTTAATAACATTTTGTTTAAGACAAAAAAACCCAAGTTAGGTCTGACCCTCCATTAGACCTAATTAATTCCCTTAAACCTTAATAACATTAGGTTTTAGTCAAAATAAATCCTAATTAGGTCTAATCCCTCATTAGACCTAATTAATTACCTTAAACCTTAACAACATTAGGTTTAAGACAAAATAAAACCTTATTAGGTCTAACTCCTTATTAGATCTAATTAATTACTTTAAACCCTAATAACATTAGGTTTAAGACAAAAAGAACTCTAATTAGGTCTAACCCCTCACTAGACCTAATTAATTAAGTTAAACCTTAACATTAGCTTTAAGACAAAAAAACCTAAATTAGGTCAATCCCCTCATTAGACCTAATTAATTACCTTGAACTATAATAACATTAGGTTTAAGTTAAAGTAAACCCTAATTAGGTCTAATCCCTCATTAGACCTAATTAATTACCTTAAACCTTAATAACACTATGTTTAAGACAAAATAAAATGTAATTAGGTGTAACTCCTCATTAGACCTAACTAATTACCTTAAACTTTAATAACATGTGGTTTAAGGCAAAAAAAAATCTAAATTAGGTCTAACCCTCATTATACCTAATTAATTACCTTAAAACTTAAAAACATTAGGCTTAAGACAAAATAAAACATAATTAGGTCTAACCTCTCATTAGACCTAATTAATTACCTTAAACCTTAATAACATTAGGTTTAAGACAAAATAAAACCCAATTAGGTCTAACCCCACATTAGATCTAATTAATTACCTTAAAGCTTAAAAACATTAGGTTTAAGTAAAAAAAAACTCTAAATTAGCTCTAATCTCTCATTATACCGCATTAATTACCTTAAACCCTAATGTTTATTAACATTAAATTTAAGAAAAAATAAACCCTAATTAGGTCTAACCTCTCTTTAAACCTAATTAATTTCCTTAAACCTTAGTAACATTAGGTTTAACACAAAAAAACCCTAATTAGATCTAAACCCTCATTAGAACTATGTAATTACCTTAGAACTTGATAACATTAGGTTTACAACAAAAGAAACTAATTAAGTCTAACCCCTCATTAGGCCTAATTAATTACCTTAAACCTTAATAACATTAGGTTTAAGTCAAAATAAACCCTAATTAGGTCTAACCCCTCGTTCGACCTAGTTAATTACCTTAAACCTTAAAAAGATTACATTTAAGATAAAATAAACTTTAATTAGGTCTTTAAACCTTAATAACATTAGGTTATTGTCAAAATAAACCCTTATTAGGCCTAATCCCTCATTAGACCTAATTAATTACCTTAATCTTTAAAAACATTAGGTTTAAGACAAAATAAACAGTAATTAGGTCTAACCTCTCTTTAGATAATTAATTACCTGAAACCATAATAACATTAGGTTTAAGACAAAATAAAACCTAATTAGGTCTAACCCCTCATAAGACCTATGTAATTACCTTAAAACTTGATAAAATTAGGTTTACAACAAAAAATATTAATTAGGTCTAACACCTCATTAAGCCTAATTAATTACCTTAAACCTTAATAACATTATATTTAAGTTAAAATAAACCTTAATTAGGTCTAATCCCTCATTAGACCTAATGAATTACCTTCAACCTTAATAACATTAGATTTAAGACAAAATCAACCCTAATTAGGTCTAACCCCTCATTAGACTTAATTAATTACCTTAAACCTAATAACATTAGGTTATGACAAAATAAACCCTAATTTGGTCAGACCCCTTTATCCTGATAAATTTTATATGTATGGATTTATGAATTTGACACCACTACTTGAAGATTTTAATCACCACAAACGGCGCCAAAAACTTGATCCCAAGCAAAGTAATATTTTAATTATATCTAAAAATAGTAGGGAATCTACCCAAGTATACGTATCATTATCAAGTAATATAGGGCTTTCTAATTAAGCCCAGAATATCGATCCCACGGAGATCGAGGTTAATCACGGTGGCTTTTAAGAGAAATTCTAGTCTACAATAACAAGCCCTAGCTTGGAAGGTTGATAAATGCTTAATTTTAATAAAATCCTACAATTATCAATACAATACTACTGCTACTCCTAAACTAAAATACTTAGTGAAAATCAGAAAGTGGTGTTTGATATATTAAAAGTACCCTTCCTCATACAATGAAATTAGTGACATGTGTAAAAGTAAAACAAGTAGCGAGAGAAATTGTTACAAAAAGGAGAAATTATATTTTTTACCCTTACATGAGATGGTATAAAAAATATTGGTTAATCTATAGTTGAATAGTTTTGAAGACGGGCTAGGCAGGGAAGACACTAGCTCTCACTTTAGCGTTGCCTCTTATCCCTCCACTTGGAGCCTAACATCTCGCATTAAAACCTCAAACAATAGACCAAATTAGGGCTAATGTCCTCTAATTATACATCCATCAAAAATTATTTCCCTATTTATTTTCACTCAACCATATGGAATACATTCTCATCCATACAATCTCATGTGATTCTACCATCATTGAATGAGACAATAACATCATGGATTTTACATGTTCTCACAACAGATGTTAACATGCAAGTTGATCAAGTTTACATGTAAATGAAGAATAAAGTAAAATCATCATAATATATTCTCACTCTACTCAATTTTATATCCTACACATGCATACTAATTCATTGTAAGAGAGAAGAGTAAAGAAAACTACTCACTACACATGGAGAAATAACAAGAACTTTTCATTGAACAAGACTTTAAAAGCATGAAAATAAAGTACTAGATTAAAATTGAAATAAAATGAAAATACTTATCTTTAATAGAAATCAGACCCTCCTTGTATAGCATAAGCAATCTTCTTACAATCCTCTCCAAAGACAAAGTAAAAAGAAAAGAGGAAATCTCTCACTCTCTCTCTTTTTGTCTCACCTTGTCTCCCTCCTTGGGGCTCTCGCCCGAGCCATCTTGTTTATCTCCAAAACTTCTTCTTCTCTTATAATTAGTTCAAGAGTTCAAGAGTTTAAAATGTTTAAAGAGATTTTTAAAAACATTTCCAAGCCTTTTTTATAATTTACCTAGAGGTGCTTAAGTGTCTCTTCAAATGTGTCCTTATTCAATGAACCTTCCAAAGGGTGCCTTGAGTATCTCTTCAAAAATAACTTCTTACAACTACCCAAAATTCCTATCTAAATTCTATTTTATCATTTCAATGAATTTCCAAAGAGACACATAAAGCAATGCTTAAAAAATCATATAAATCCGATGTATATTTCTAGATGATATGCTGAAAACCATCACCAGGACCTAAGCACCGATTTTTGGATCTTAACCACCCTCTAGGGGCGCCTAAGTGCCATTTTTGGATGCTTAAGTGCCTACCACAGGTATGTAAGTGCCCATTTTGGCTCCCATGGCTCCGGTGTGCCCCAGTTCGACCCGTTTTGTTCTGGCATGCTCCATTTTGGTCTATTTTTGTTCCTTTTGCTCCAATCACTCCAAAATCTTCAATTTGTTGTACCTAAAACCAAAAACAAACAAAATATAGCATAAAAAATAGTACATTTAAGGCGTATCGAAATGCCCCAAACTTAAACATTACTTATCTTCAAGTAATACTATACTTTTAAATTAATTTATGTAGATTAGAGTTAATGGGTCATCCTGTAGAATTGCTAAAATTTTGTTCTAAAAATATGATAGTTCAAATTAGAAGAACTTCTAGTGAATCAGACTGGCCTAGGGTCTAAAATATTTATCATCATTCTTGGGAATTTGTTTTCTTATCTAATTTAGAAATATATGCAGATTTTTCAAACTTTGGATTCTATGAACTTTACTTTATAGACTTAAGAACTCTCTTAAAAATATTTTTTACTAATATAAGTGTAAAAAGAAAGCTTAAGATTGTTCTAAGTTCTTTAATCTAGAAAGACTCAAGTGAAACCAATTTTTGATTAGGACCTCTCCTCATGCTTATCCTCACAAATTTTTTTAATTTTTATTTTTGTTTTGTCTTTTTTTGGCATCTTCTTTTTCTTTTTCAAGATCTTTTTGATCCATTCTTTTATTTTCTACTTTTTTTTATGTGAGGATTACTTTTTTCTAGAGAAGTACTTAAATAATTTTGAATTCCAGCATTGTCCTCTAAAGTTAAAAGTTATTACTTTCCTTCACTTGAAAATATGTATATATATATATATATATATATATATATATATATTTTTTAGAAGGAGTAATTTTACTCCCTACATGTTAATATAATGAGGTGAGGATACAGAAAATAGGTACCCAATGCAAAACAAAACACCTTCACACCAAAGAAAAGTGAAGGGAGTGTAAGAAAAGCCTAACCGCAAAAAAACCCAATACAACAAAAGAAATTTAAACGACTAAAGTAGTGAAATCAACAAGAAAGAAAACTCCAGTAATGCAATAGGTTAATTCTGGTGGGAAGCAGCACTTAGTAGAGCATTACTCCACAATTCTGAAATGGGGTGCCTGATATGAATCTGCATTAAGGAGGAATTGCAACTGGGGAGGGGGGTAGAGGAGACAAGCACCTGAAGAGTTGAAGTCGCCCTTCTGGCAATCCAAATAGCAGGCCGGTTACCTTCCCTGAAAATGAAGGCAAACTGGACAGATAGCTGAAAGGTAAATGCCCTGATTTTATATACCCAAATGGAATGATGCCAAGGGGGGGAAAGGTCGAACATTAAGTATTGTATTACTGTGGTGGAGTCCCCCTCCACAATGATATTAGTCCACTTATTAAGTTTAGCAAGGTAGAGAGCCCAGTAGACAGCAGCCAATTCAGATTCCAATGGGTCAGCAGCAGCAAATGGAGCTTGAAAGAAGAGGATGCATTTCCCTTTGGAGTTCCTGAAGATCCCCCCAATTCCAGCATTGTGATCAGTGAAGGCTCCATCAGTATTTACTTTGATATAAGGGAGAGTAGGTGCTTTCCAGTAGATTTGAATAATTCTGGCATGAATGGGTCTGCCAGGAGTGGAGGGCTTTTTAATAATGTTGGGGAACTGTTTTAAGGATATAAGCTTAGAAAGGAAAGAATGGCAATGAGCTGCCACAATTGCAGCCTTCTTGATCTTATCTTCATATTTCACCCCATTCCTGTGCATCTAAATGAACCAAGCCACAATAAAAGGAATAACCCCAACTTTTGCTTCGTCGCCAAGACTCGCCAGAGAAACGGATAAGTCTCCGCTAATCTAACAATGACTGATTGATGTTAATAAATGCGAGCGGACCATACCTTACTTCTGGGAGAAGGAGCATTCAAAAAGAGGTGTTTCACAGTTTCAGCTTGGGTACCACATAAATAGCATTTGGAAGGCCCTCTTGTTGACCTCATTTTTGATGAGGTCTTCCTTTTCTTCTTTTTAGTGCTTAGGATCTAGCCTTAGGCTTTTCCTTTGACTATCTTAGAGGACTAGAATTGGGACCCGCCTTTTAGAAATTCAAACCACTTCTAAACTCCCTGCAAACTCCACAAACTTGACTATAGACCCCTAATCACCTAGAGGGTCGAAATCAAATATGGAAGTTTAAAGGATGAGTTCCTATAGGACTCTTTAGCCTTAGGATCGCTTACTGGTGGCCCAGTGCAGTGAAGGGGCCGACATACACTACACTTACACACTACATTTCCACACACTTCCTAAAACCACACCCATACCCAACTTGACCTCCCGACTCATGTAGGTGATTCACATGGATGGTCCTTAACCCCTAAGCCCTTGCGCAGAGGGTTAGGAACAACATAGTGAATGCCTCAAATGAGTCCTTTCATGGCTCATATGGGCTTGAAATGGCTTCATGGCTCAACCAAAATGATTTCACCCCACCCAAATTCACCCAATCTTCAATTTCCCAAATTTTCAATTTTTGACCCCCGGGACCCTACACCTACTAAACCTACCCAAAACCCTAGAATTACCCAAATTTTTGCAAAATCTCCAAATTACCTAAAATTTTCCAAAATCAATCCCAAACACCTCCACATCACTCAAATTGATCATCCATACCCAAAAATACCAAAAATTCCAAAAATACCCCCCAATACCCTCCAAATACCCAAAATACCCTTCTTGGCCTAAAAATCCAAAAATTCAGAAAATTCCCAGAAAATTCCAGAAAATCCCAAATATTCCCAATTTCATTTTGTCCAACTACTCCATGGGCCAATTTTGTCAATTTACCCTACTTTTGTCAAAACCCCCAAATTGACCCATTTTAACCCAAAGTGGACCCAATGTCAAACCAAACATACCCAATTGACCCCAATTTTGGTCCAATTCAATTCTAAACTTCAATTCAACATTCCCAATATCAATTTAGACCAAATCCAAGTCCAATTTGATTGGCATTTGGATCCAATTTCACTTTGGGCCTTAAAGCCCAAATTTGGACCCATGACCCAAACTTAGCCCAAACTAACCCAATTCAACTCCAATTAACCCCAAATCTTTTCTAAACCTTCCTTAACATCCTCATAAACAAAACACTAACATGATTTGCCCAAGATTTTGACCCAAACCCCACTCAAATTCAACCCAAAATCAAAAAGCCCAATTTCGACCTAAACCCAAATCTAACCCAAATAGGCCCAAACCTCAAAATTAAAACCCAACAAAAGCCAAAACCTCTTTGAAACACTCCCATAAACATTTCTTAATATTTATTTTACATCAATTTCAACCCTAGCCCAACATTGGCCCAAGTTAGCCCAATTTGACCTACATTGGCCCATTCACCAAAAGAATTCAAATCCAACCCAATTCAAGTCCAAACTACCCCAAATTTGCTTCAAGTCACTCATGACACATCCATGAGCTAAACCCAACAATTATTTGGCCCAACCTTTTACAAAAATTTTCATCCATGAACACATTCATAAACTTAAAAGCCCACTTCCCTTAAACCCTTCTAAAAGCCCATTTCCTTCAAAATTCAAAAGCCCAAATCTACCCCAAAGCCCATATGACATTTCCCCTCATCATACTCTCAATTAAAATCATCCCTAAGTCCTAAATTCATCATCAAATAATTCCAAATCAAGCCTCATGCCAAATCACCCCTAAATACCAAAATTTTCCTTAAATCCATTTCCATGAAATTGACTTTACTTTTCCCAAGCCAAATGGAGCCATGGAGCCATGCATAAGCCATATGCAAGCCATGAGAGCCTCTTTACATGTCACCATGCCATTTTGGGCAAAAGGAGGAGGCTCTTTCCTTAACTCCTAAAGGTGGTTAACCACTTACATGATTCCACTAAACCATGCTTAAGCCTAATTGTACTTGGATCGTGACTTGACCCCACTAATCAAGCCGATCCAAATCACTTTCTCCTCAGCCTAAACCAGGCCTTGGGTGGTGCACCTAGCCCAAATGGGTGGGTTGACCCATTTAGGTCCAAATCTAGCCATGCCCCATTCCACTTTGGATCAAAGCCTTTACACATGTCCATGGCCGATTGATTGCACAAACCTCCAGCCCCGACCCACCCGACCCCGAGGGTGACCCATGCACGGCCGTGCCGGCCACCAGGCCGCCGGAAAACACCATTGCCGAGAGCTCACATGTGAGCCAACATTGAAATTCTCACTTGCTGAGCCGCCCCATCCCTAGTGGTCACCATGGCTGATCTTCTCCTCACCGAGCAACGGTGATCCCAAGCCCTAACTCTCCTCAGGAGGCCCCCGAGCCTACTGCTATTTAAACTCCACCCCTCTCGGCCATGAGAAGAGCCAAGCACAAACCCTGCCGAAACTCCGCCAAAATTGTTCCAAACCCTTCACCATCCTTAGAGCGAGTTGATCCCCAGAGTGTCAATTCGCCTAATCCCCACCAACAGAGCCCATTTCTCAACCGAAATTCCACCCAAAACCGGGACACTTTGCCACAGTGAGCCAATCCTCAAATCGATCTGGTCCTACGGCTTCACCGGACCAAGAGGAGAAGTTTCCCACTCGAAAGCCCCATCTCCGGAGCCACCGCAGTTGCTCCGACCTCCAAGCTTT